>JAVIWB010000617.1:0-16992 GCA_031893035.1 Dermolepida albohirtum
TTTTCATAATCATGAATCACTGGAATAAAATGTTTAACTGTGCATTTTTTTTTAAATTTAGGATAAGACAATATGAATCATAGCTTCATAGTATATTTTTGATACATTATATACACTTTCTATATTTTTAATGTATTTTGTTATTATTAGTTGTACCCATATCATCGATAAATTTCATTGTTTATTAGTGTTATTCATCATCATCGAAAGTACCAATATGTCTTTTATTTGACTTATTATATAATGGTGTTTACTATAATACATTCGTCTTGTATTTTTATGCTGTTACATTTTTATATTTTTTATAAATATATTATATATATCAACGGTGTTTCTAAAGATTGCAATTTGTTGTTGTATAGTTACAATCACAACAAAGACATGTTCTACAATTATCTTAATAAAGGAAGTGGGGAAATAATATAAAAGACAGTAACAGTATCTCCACTATCAGTCGCAATGTTTTACGTGTCCTAATTAATTGAATATCTGGATATACAAATGTCTAATATCAAGTGCATAGATATTATTGAAAGACCTATTCGAATGTTAAAGCGAACCGGTCTTTGGTCTTTAGAGAAATTCACATTATTTAAAGTTTTGAAGTTAACATTATACTCCATGTTTAGTATTGCTGTTTATTATGTTCTTCTGCAAAATATAAACAATTCAATAAAGTCAAACAATACCGACTTATTAAACTGGATGATTTCTATACTGTTACCATTAACTAACTACTATTCCAAGAATATAACGCTATTCACAAATAAAGTTTGTTTAAATGGCGTTTTGATGCATGTGAAATCGGATGTTTTTAATTTCCATACAGAACAATTAAATGAACATATTCGGCGAGTAGATAGAATAACGAAAATTATTTTTCGGTTCTTTTCAACTGCCATGATTGCATTCCTGGCAATATTTAGCCTTCTGCCGTTCGTAACAAATAGTATATTGATGTTTCCGCCTTCATTTGACATCGGGCAGTATGACATTCCATATAAAATAGGACATGTAATTTACACATGTTATCTAGTATACAATTGTGCTGCTTACGATACGCTATTTATGTCATTGATGTGTATAGGTTCCGCTCAATTAGATATACTGAAAGAGCGATTACTTAATATATTTGAAGAGGCGAACAATGTATCTCAATCTCTTGGAAAAAAGAAAGAAATTGAAGTTGTTACTAACCGAATGCTAAAGGAATCTGTTATATTACATGAAGGGATAATAGAGTGAGTAGTTTTTAAAAATTTGCTTCAATTCAAATAGAATTAGTTTATATTATAGCCAATTTTATTTTTAAAAAAAATTGTTAATATTAATTTTTGTTACAATTGCTTATGTTTTACTTCTGGTAACTTTACATACGCTTTAATTCAATATTAACCTATTAGCAACAATAATATATTTAGTAAATTCCTAGTTCAGTTTGTAAATAAAAATTTTATATTAGTTACACTATGTACTTAATTAAACTAAAGCAAGTGGTACCAATGTGAGTTTAAACATATTGCCTTTTTTGGCTACGTATGTATTATAGAAACACACCATATTTGAGATACAATTTTTTCTGTTTTGTACAAACAACTGGTTTAAGCTTAATTTTTGGCTCGGTTTGACGTTAAACTTATTTTACTACTACTAACATATATATATATATATATATATATATATAATATATATATCATTTATAACAATTAGTTATATATATATATTATTTTTCCTTAAAACATGGATACTAATCAAACAACTTAGTTAATACATACTTCCTCTACTATGACATTTCTGTTTGTGTCCTAAACTCGTAATTCTTTTAATGACTTTATTCTCAGGACTATTTAGATTTTCTTGCAATTGTCCATGTTTCTTTCGTTCATGTAGAACTATAGGTTTTATTAGATTATTATAGACTTTTGCACCACTCTTTCTTGATAAACTTTCTATTTTTTGAAAGAATCTCGACATTTGAATTCAGGGACTTTATAAAATTAGTAGCAACTTTTTCTGTATTACGCAAAATATTCCTTTGGATTTCTTAATAAAGGTAAACTGTACAACTAGTCCTTTTACGTTTCCTTATATCATCTGTGCTTCTAGATTCATCTATTCCAAGATGGTATCAAATTATAATTAAAACTTTAAAATATTGTGTATTCAGCTATATATGGCTTGATATATATGATTTATAAATGCGATGTAGTTAGTTTTCGTAAATCATGATAGTAGATACTGGAAAAGATATATTTCTCTAATAATAAGAATAAATAAGAAAGCAGCCGCTAAGTTAATTTTCAAAAAAATATTGAATACAGATTAAATCAATGTTCGCATTTCTTTTTCTAATCTAAAAATATACATGATATATTTTTAGTGTTTATCTGCCTTAGTTTTTATATAACTAGTGAAAAAACGTAACTTATTTCGACTACATAAAATTTAAAAAATATAAAATAAAAATACGGCTAGACATACCAAATGTTTTATAGTTTCTTTGTTTATATGTGGAAATAATTTACTTTCTTAATTTTTTGCTTTCTTTGTTAAAAATTTTATGTTATTTTATGATCAAAACTTGCTAATAAGATTAGTCATAAATTTTACTTTTGGTTTTTCCATGAAGTAATATACACTAATTTTTATAGAGAATGGAAGCATTTATTTTGATAAAAGTTAGATCTCAATGACATCATTTTTCTACTTATAACATACTTGAATGTGAACTCTATATTCTTCCAATTTGAAGCGTGATGAAATATTACGTTGTCTCTTATAATCATCTGCAGCATTTCCTGTCAAACGTCCAACAGTAATCTGTTAACTTTGCTGCATTCTACTTGTTCTAGTACCATTTTTCCATTCCCAAAATCTCTTGGTGGAAGTTCTCGTCGTGCTCATCACAAACGTCGCTCATATATTCCAGGCGAAAGTGCAAGTGTGGATGCAAAATGTGCGCTTTAAGAGAAATATTAAGATCAGCACTGTGAGAGAGTGGTATGTTTTCCGTAATTTTCTTTGCGCGGTTTAACGAAATGCAATAGTTCATCTTTGAGTATCTATATCTTCTTGTCAGCCAAGATTAAATATCGATCTTCCTTGTAACTGAAGTTAACACTTTTAAAAGTTTTCTGATGATATGAAAAGTTATCTTACATGACAACACAATTTTCTTCCAAATTAGCAGCATTCTTTCATAACATCCCTCAAAGATATTTTCATTAATTTCTTCGTGATAAACATTGGTTTTTGACTCAAACAACAACCAAACATCTTCAATAGCTCCATCTTGTCAACCAATATGATGAAAATTGATCATCTTCAATAGGATTTTAAAGAACTGACGAGTATCCTTCTCACAAGGTTTGCCTTGGACTTGTCACTGTTTTATCAGCTTATATTTTTTGCATAGTAAGTTCTTTATTTACCCAGGTAATAAATTTTTATTTTGCTCTCAAGTCTCTTTCCTTGAAAGTTAAATTCATCTCTTTAACAATTTCCACAATATCACAGATTTGAGATTTGGTAATGTCCTATTTCGGTTTACTACAAGTCAAATTTTATCCACTGTTGACACCTTGTTTAAGAAAAAATGAGTGCACAGTACGTAATATTACGATAATATACGTAATATTATTAGACGTATTGTCATATCATCAATACTGTTCAAAGCAAATCGCGGTATTGCGTATTCAGACTCTGTGCATTGTGGTAAAGCAAAACAATAAAAACACTTGTGAAACAAATATCCGCAGCTCCGGCCGTAACGTCAGTAACTTGCGCCTAAGAGTCTGGATATTCTTGCTGATGAAATATGTGTAGCATACTTTCCTTTTTTTTGCTCTGTAAAGTGTCTATTCAACCGTTTCTTCGACAATGCTAATTGCACTTTGCATCGTACGATATAGGTAAAAATAATATGGGAGATTTAACACATTCAGAATGTAAAACAAAAACTTATACATTATTTACGGTCAATATACCGTACCTTATATTAATTTTTAATTATGGCGAGTTTTTCTCTAAAGCTTGTTCTCTAAACATACTTTAGAGAAATAATATAAATTCGACTTTGACAACATCAAAATCCTCGAAAGAGAGAACAATTGCAATGAACGTATAATTAAGGAAGTGGTATAAAAGATAGAAGAGACATTATCGCTCTCAATGGTATTTAGAACAAATGACTATCTTAAAAAAATAAAAAATAAATTGTCGGCATCTCTCTGTATATATATACAAGCAATCAATAACGGGAATTTACAAATACACATATAGATGTATCTGATATAAGATCAAAAGAAAAAGAACATAACCAATGTTGCTTTTAGAAAACATCAATTAAGAACATTTAGAAAGAATAAATCTTTTGGCAAGCATATAATTTTTAAAATAATGTTAATTTACAAATGTTTGCGTGTAAATTTTACAATATTAAGACAAATATAAGTAATCCTATATATTATATATATAAACTATTATTCACAAATGAAAATAAATAACTGTAAAAGGTTGTTGCATGCTTATTTCAGCTTTTGTGATCTCCACTGTATTTTCTATTTCGTAATATGCATGTCGTTGAAACTAATTTGATTCTTTTGGTATTATTACGCCATCTGGGATGTGTTAGTGAAGTGTTATCATTAATGTAACACTAGGCATCTATGGTTAGTTAATCTCTTGGGTAAACCAGTTAATTATTTCGGACTAATTTACGTGTTCAATTATTGACGTCTTTAGTTGAAATTATCCGAAGTAATTCGTAATTAGGTGTTGTACTAATTAGCCTGTAATTTACATTTTCCGCGGTTTTTTTACGACCAAATGTCATGCTGATAAGCATAAATGCACTGTCTTAGATGAATTCGCCCTCTATTCTATTTCTACCTTCAGAGAAGTAAATCTTTTTCTGTTATGCAGTAGAGTTCAACTTGGTAGTAGATAATGAATAAAATTAAGAAAGGAACGTACCTTACAACGTATTGTTGGAATAATATTATGCCGATCGATTAATGTATCAGCTTGGGATTTATTTGTATATCAGAATAAATCGAGCTTATTGCAACTACTTCGAATCAAATTGCCATCTTGACTTTATTTTGCGACTTACTAGGAGGACGCAAAATCTAGTTAATACATTCAGCACTAACTCGACGTAGGATAATTTTAATCATTGCATTAATCTGTAGCCTAATTTTCTCTCTTTTCTCTCTCTTTTGTACGTTGGCGTAAGGGTTTTACTTATAGTTTAAAATCGTGGCCTTAATGAAGACTACATTACCATCTAACAAGAAATGTAGTACTATATCCATCTTATTGCAGCCACTTTACTTAGAAATATTATTTACACCTCCGAGTACTACCACTGGGAGTGTACGAAGCAGTTTCAGGCATGTTACTTCGTTCTGATTCAAAGCGAGCAAGATTTAGATATGGATCCTGTACAGTTCGTACCAAATTTACCTTTTTATATTTTATAGAATATATATTTTTTGTTCTTTAGATTGCGGAAATTATTATCGAGCTTATTTGCAGTTAATGATTTAACGGAACTATTGATTTCACTAGATAATGACCTATTATTGAATCTGTACACATATCTAATTATTTTTAATAATTGATCATTATCAGAACGTGGCAGTTATTTAATAATTTGATTCAAGTGCTACTTTATAAGCACACGACTATTATTACACCCAATAAAGTTCTGACCGCTGATAATTTTTGTATCTGTACTTATGTTCTAACTAATATTTATCATTGATATATCAAGACGTTTTGTATATTCAACAGCTTTGATTTACTTGCTAATTCATAAACCGTTGTTCATTATAAAATCATTATATACACATAGTATATATATATATATATATATATATATGAATATATTATATGTGTATATATATATATATCTATTCGTTCAATTACAAGTTCAGTAGATAAGCTGAACTTTTTCTATTTGTAGTATCCTATATTTCCTTTCTTTATTGAAGTGCTGATTAGCGGCACTCTGGTACCGATTGTCTATGTATGATTAATTAGACAATCTATATGTATAGTTTGGGGATAACTAGCCTTCTTGTTCCAATTTGTTAACTTAGACATTTCATTAAATACATATCTATTCTTTACGGTTTCCTGTTTATTGTTAACTTTTCTATATGTATGACTATAATGTATGCCAACAGTCGTTAATGGACACAATAAACCCAAAGTATTTACTGAATTAAGAATTTTTTGTGTCCCTGGAGACAAATTAGTAATTTTAGTTTTGCCAGTTTTATTTAACCAAAAAAAGAACTCCTTTTATGATAATTAAATACCGAACATATTTATGGATACCTTTGCTTCAGTATTGGCAAACGGATTTCAGGGATATGATACTGTAGCGCCTATTTTACTTAAAATCTATACTCACAGAAACCCCCGCCCACACCATATCCTTGAGTTAGTCTTAGTACCCTGAAGGTCAATCAAAGGATCGTTTAATGTAAGAATACAGGAGCTTAATTGTTGTACTATCAATCACAGTGAAAGTGTTGTAAGGTACAGCTTTTCCCAAAATGTCGTTAATATAAATCACATATTTTATTATCCTAATGGTCGAAACTGCCAATAAAAAAGATTAAAGATTGTAATTAGAACAAAACGACCAACATATTAAAAAAGGAAAGAATATACATATCCTTTTCACTAGTTTAGTACATATGTATATGTATATGTATGTACATATGACAGTCTCTGTCGACGTAATTTATCCGACTTGAGAGGTATACTGACTAATCCGATTAACGTTAACTGCTTCCGACACACACAACAGCTATTGGCTGGTTACTAAAATAGCAAATCTAGTGGTTAGCTCCTTTACCTAGCTTACATCACAATGAAATTTCATTACCAACATTGATTTTATATTTTGATAGGCCACATAAATTACTGTCATTGCCTTTTTATATTTTAACATAATTATCAAAAATTAATAACATTTCCGCAGTTGGTTATATTTTAATATAATGTTTTACTATTAGCTTTTGAAATTAATGTTTGATAACCATATTCTAATTATTCGATGTATGTATTTAACACACAAACACGAGAAAATGGCGCCAATTTACTAAGGTAAAAGTGCGTCAATATGAACATTTTTTTGCTACCCACTATAAACAGGTGAAATTGCTCACGGGATATGTGAATGTTTAGGTAATGCTTCTTAGTTATTTCAAATTTTGTCTTTCCGTAGAACTAGAGAAAACACAAACCTTGCATTTAAGCTCGGAAATTTCTGAAACTGCTTCCTTAAACATTACTCGATATTAAAGTACGATGTAAATATACATTTATTGCTAATTGGTTTTCATTTTTATACCACTTTCATTTCTGTTTCAGCTTTATTTACAAATTAGGTGTTCTGTTATCATTGCCACTGTTTGTGCAATATGCAAGCGGTTGTTTCATGATATGTATTTCCATACTCCAACTAACGTTCGGGGTAAGTGTGTGAGTTTAAATTAGCTTTGAAAAGCTCAGAAATTTCTATTTGTAAATAAAAAATTAGCAATATGAAGTGTGTCATTTGCTTAATTATATTATCACTGCGTGATTACATAAAGCCGAAAGCCCGTTATTATTACAAAATGATCTAATTATAATATAGTAAAACAATGGATAAATATTTATTTTAGGGCAAAGTAAGCTCCATGAAAATTATAGGTTTATGCGGCTACACCAGTACTATATTATGCCAAATGACAGCTTACCATTGGCTGGGTAATGAAACTATCTTTAAAGTAATAATTTTTCATGTCTAACTTCATTTATATTTATATATTTTTCTGTTTTAGAGCGACAAAATTATTGAATCATGTTACCTTTCAAATTGGTATGAATTACAAACAAAATCTCAGAGATACTTAATTTTATTAATGGAACGAGCTAAGAGGTCATTAGTTATTACAGTGTATCGATTTGTATTTATTTCTTTATCTTCTCTTGGAGTGGTAACTTAGCATTCTGTAAATATTTGTAATATTTTGAATTAATATTGGTAATTGCAGGTTATTCGATGGTCATACTCAATTTTCGCGCTCATAAAAGCTACATATAAGTAAAGCTATTCAAAAATATATTTTTTATCATTAACGGGTGTTAAAACTCTCTGTTGATATATTTTAATTTATGCACAATATGAATAAATATTTCTTTATTATTCAGTATGCATTTCAGACAGGTTTATGTAACATAAGTAATTAGAGCACATATATGTTTTAAACTAGGTCTCAGTCACGCCAGCCACAAATTCAAAATAAGTGTAGCACTCACAAAAAAAATTAGAACACATAAATTATCCACTTAAACCTATAAATCAATTGACAAATATTAGATGATAATTATTATAATCTTGATAATAGTATCAACAATTTATTTAAATAAGTAAATATAAAACACGTTTCCCTTTTATATATACTTTGGATTTAGATGACTACTAATTACATATATTTTAGAAACTAAAATAGCTGTTTTTAATAAATGTGTAGTGATTCAAAAAGACAGTTTTATAATTAATAGTGTGTTAAACCTCTGTGTCGATGTGCGTGGTTTGTTCAAAAGGAAAGGTGAATTTTGAATTTTCGCGCGCTGTGTACAGTCGATTATCGAAATTTTTTTTTGTTACGTTGGTACACATGTGTTAGTCATATGTTGACATTATCAGCCAATTTGGATTAGTAGTTTGTTGTCGACAACTGAAAAGCTTAGTCACGTTTGTGTGTGTTCTTCAATTTTTGACTTTCGAAAAAAATGGATCATAGAATATGTATTAAATTTTGCATTTAAAATGGAATAAAGTGCTCCAAGGCACTTGAAATGTTGACTGTGGCATTCGGAGAGTCCACTTTGTCTCAAAAAAGTGTTTATAAGTGGTACAAATGCTTTACAGAAGGCCGAGAAAATGCACGCCAAGTTCGATCAAATGTGAAGGTTTTGCTCACTATTTTCTTCGATTACAATAGTGTGCTGCATCATGACAACATCATTGACAACAGGTCCTACGGTTAACAAGGAATACTACAAGGAAGTTATGCAACGTTTGCATAAAGCAATACGGCTCAAACGATAGGAATTGTGGAAAAAGATAATGGATTCTGCAACACGATAATGCACTCTAATCATGCCTCAACCACCTTATTCACCAGATTTGGCTCCCTGCGACTTCTTCCTATTCCCAAAACTGAAGAGACCAATGAAAGGAAAGCGTTTTGCCACAATTAATGAGATAAAGTCAGAATCGAAGAACGAGCTGATGACCATACCGAAAAGCTCATTTCAGAAGTGCTTCGAGGATTGGAAGAAGCGCTGGCATAAGTGCATTATATCTGAGGGGGGATTACTTTGAAGGGGACAGAATGGATATTGATGAATAAATAAATACTTTTCAAAAAGATTCAAAATTCACCGTTCCTTTTGAACAAACCACGTGTTTTAATTTATGCGCAATACGAACAAATATTTTGTATTATTCGGCATACATCTGAAAGTGTCATGTAAATAATTAGCACACGTATATTTTATAAGTTAAATCTCAGTCACGTCAGCCATGTAAATCTAAGTATAATACATACAAAAAATACTAAGTTTTTTATTTACTTATTAAGAACGAATTTCTTTGCTATCGTCCTGATTCGGTTGGCTATTACAATAATTGTATCTTTCTTTACTCAAATAATTAATTTACAAATGGAAAACTCTAATGATAAATCATTTTATTCAATAATTAGAATGCATGAAACACATTAATATTATGATTTTCAAATATCATTACTATATCACTTGAAAATTAAAATTTGCGGATAGATTTATATAATTTTAAATAAGTAGTTTATCCCTTTCTGGCACATTCTAATGTAAGCAAATTTATCACTCTGTTTTAATTTTTACATCTCAAAAAATGACAGAGTAAGAGATAGCAATTTAAAGACAACAAAGCAAAGTTAAAATAGTCAATTACATTGGACAAACTAAGATAAACGGCAAAGATTACCAAATTAATCTATTTACACTACAACCAATTCGATTTGGGCAGTCAAGCAGCACGATCGTTTTAAAAGATACACTCCGAGAAAAAAATTTGGGGCGCTTAATTCAAAAGTTTGACATATAAATGAGAGGTTATGACTGCAGCCTATTAGATTATACAACAAACTAACCTATAAACTCAAACAACAAATAGATATGATATTGTACTCGACTGTACTTCAGCTGAATATATAGGTTAAGGAGGTGAGAGGTAAAGAGTGTCGCGTATTAGTTCACATTTTTTCTGCCGGCCAAATAAAGTTGGTCGCACTATAATAGCTATGCCCTATCTATTTACGACATGGAGCCAATTAAACTTAAAATCATCTGATTCGTGACGTGTAATTCAGTAATTCAGTATCGAGCACCCTTTGAAAGTTATCGGTAGATCGAAATGACAATGTTCTCCTTCAATGTCACATATAAGGCAGCAATTCGGTCATTGCTGCCTTATATGTGACATTTTCGTATTTGTCGGATTCGTCATAGCAAACACCACGAAGAGTTTCAAATTTTCACATATTTCTTCCATTTCCTTCTTTAAAACTTCATAAATTTTGATATTAAATTACAAATGAAACTGATAATATTAAAAATAATTGCAAAAAATAAATTTATGAAGTTTTAAAAAAGGAAATGGAAGAAATACGTGAAAATATGAAGCTCTTTGTGCTGTTTGCTACGGCGAGTGCGACAATAGCATTTCCGTGCTGTTGCGAATACGAAAAGATCATATACAATATAAGGCAGCAATTCGGTCGCTTGATGGAGAACATTGTCATTTCGACAAACACACACACACACACACACCTATATATATAATGTAATAGTCACATATTACACTAAAAGTAATCTTATTTGATAATATCATTTTATAAAATCAAATGATTTAATCAAGTTTGATATTTAAATAACATTGTATAACTAACATTTGATCATTTAATAGAATTTTTATTAGTTTGTATAAATTTACCAATAACACATTTAATAATAATAATAATCTATTTTCAACCTTAGCACTATGATGTGCCAATATGTTTCTGACCAGTACTTATTTATTAAAGTTATTGTACGATTCAAGTTTATTAATTCATTCTATTCAAGCATTCATATATCATAATGTATATGAAAGGAGTTACGAGATTATAATAAGTTTAGAAAATTAATTTGGTACGTGGACTTCCGCGGTCGTGGTCTATGCTATCTGCTTCTGGGTTTCCGGGCTGGAACCGCGTCACTCTATATCTGCCGACGTTTCGTCAGTTTCAGTGCAGTAGTTTAGCCCTGAAGATGTCCCATACAAATGGGTACGAAAGATAAGTTTAGAACATTGTTTTAAATTATTTCTGAATATACTGATGGATAGACTGAAAATTGTTCTTGAGGATGCGAGTTATATTTGCTTGTCAAAAAGTTAAAATTTTGGAAAACTAAACTTAGTGATTCAACAGATTTTAAGAGATTGTTTTACCTTACATGAGACAATAATTCAGTAACTATTTTATTGAATTTATTTTCTAAACACTTTCAGAGTTCCACCTAAATAAAGACAACTTCTAATGACTTATTGTAATAGTATTTTAACAAAAATTAATCACATATTTTCTATTAATAGAGCATTGGAATATATATATATATATATATATATATATATATATATATATATATATATGTATATGTATGTGAGTATTTATCACCATACGAAAAAAATAAAATGGTATGTATTGTTTACTTACATGTTACATTGTATGAAAGTGTATGTATGAAATTAAACGTTATAGGAAATATTAATACTTTGTAGCGCATGCGTTTTAAAAAGAAATCCAATGTCTTTGTGAGAAGTCTTGGCTTATATTTTGTCTAAATATCGCCAAATATGAATATAAATTATTATAAGACTATGAGAGGTCTACAAAACCACTACAATTATTATAATCACTTAAGCTTGATATTTCCACATTAATTTTCGTATTCTGTATACATATTTCGACAACTAAGTTGTCGTCATCAGCAGATAATTAAACAGTGTGGCACCTGGAAAACTATGACAAAGACCCGCACGAAACAAATTCCTTGCACGATCTGTACGGTTGAAAGACAAAACTAAACCAAAACAAAATTGTCTATATAACTGATCTAAAATGAAACATACATGGTCGAATTTAAAACAAAATTCTATAGCAGTTAGGAAAAAATTCGTATGGCATTGAACTGTTTTTCGGCAAATCGACAATTCTAGATCTGTTCTTTTGCAAAACATGTGGTCCTTTGTTTATAATTCCTGATTCTTACAAAAATAATAAATTACTCCAGTAAGCCCACAGTATATTATTAATGGATACAAATAGTTAGCACAGAACAATTATTACATGATAAGCCATTTTCTGGATCGCACATTTCACTATTTGCACTACTGCACGAAGTACCTTCTTATTTTCTCGGTCGATTCTCTAGAAACTTTTCAACCTCTTCTGAATATTTTTCTTTCTGCTCGACTACAAAGTACTTGACTGATATCACATTCTCAAGTAAAGCGTGAAACATTCTTCGTATTTCGAATTTTCGGCCCAATTTTTAATGAGGTATTATAAAATATTTTTATCACTTCCAGTCTATAGCAATGTGCTGTCGAAGTTCATTTATTAGTGCGGTTGGAAACAAATTGCTAGGTAGAATCTATACGTATAAATCTTTAAATGCTGCTTACTTAGTAGTTCATTAGAGTCGCTTGTAGAGCGTGTATCGCTGATTTAATTAACCGTAAATGTGTGAGCGGAAATATCACGTTCACTAAGACAAAGGCTACTAAGGATCGTCCATTTATTAAACATATACACCGGTATCCTTATTTAATATATACCGTGATAGTTCCCTAAAATGTGATGATTGCAATGTGAACTTAATAGTTTATGAAAAGCGGGAGACAGAGAAATGTTAAATAATATATAATTCTTTAAAAATTTTTAATTATACATCGTTTTCTTAATTGTCTCTCTCGCTTCTTCCACAAACCATTTTTAATCCCGTTCTTCATAAACCATTAAATTTTCATTATAAGCATGGCATTTGATTGAACTGCCACTATATAATATATCATAATACGGATGTATTTATTTAATAATTCGATGTATACCTTGTAACATGTGTTTTGTTTATGGAAAATTTTCTTTTACCTGCCCATGGTTAGCTGAGTCAGCTACACACGCTCTAGAAGCGACACGAGTGAATAATTCCGCCATACAATTATGTATAAAATAATCTCGCATGATGCTATTCGAATCTGTACCGACCGGATTACTGTGAGCCGGCAAAACCGACCATCCCTGGCTATAAACTATAAAAACATAAAATAATTTTTGCAAAATTTAATTTAATAATATATATCTTCGAAAATTTGTAAACAATACCTCTATACTATAAATTATTTACGCAAATAACATAGGTTTCTACAGACATGTTTATATTCCTTTTATGTACAGATTTATTATAACGTATGCAGTTCATATTATTCTGATGAGATATTTATACATACATTAATATTTAGGAGGAAGAAAGAGAACTTTTTATACATTAGATGATTTATAATATGTCACTGTCATAATTTGTATATCACTATATCAATATTATGAATAAACTATTTTGAGCTTTATCGAAAAAATTAATATTTTCCTATCATTTCCACTATTTGTGCAATATACATGCGGATGTTTCTTAATATGCAACACTATATTACAAATCCCAATAATGGTAAGTGTTATTATTATCACTATGAAAAGGCTTTCCCAAAAATTATTCTAGTTTAGATTAGAAATCAAAACAAAACTTAAAAACTACTTTAAACGATAACCACATCATTAGGTGGAAAGATGTTTTGAATGCTGACACTTTCTTTGTTTTTTTCTAAACTTGGTATAAAGCTATATTCAAAAATAGTAGTTTCTTAGTTTAAATAAAATTAATTAGAAATTCAGTCAATTTAGCACAAAGAAGAGAATCTGCTGATCGGCTTCAAATTATGAATTAAAAAATCTCAATGATGAAAATAACGAATGATAAACCAACATGTATATATGTAAGTAAAATTAATTGGAATTATTTATTAAGTAAAAGAAATCGGTATTTTATTTTACTAATAATTACCTAAATTGAAGATATGTTACGAAAATAAAAATTCAAATAGCAAGAAAAAGTACTTTTTTCTCAATTAGTCCAAATCATGTAAATGAAAGAATGTTTTTTTTATATATATTTGCATAGTCACCAAGTTTTATCAATAGTAGTAGTAAACGTAGTTGCAGTTATTCCACTTTCAAAAAAGTTTTATATTTTTTATAGTTTGTTGTATTGCATAAGAAAAGCTTTCGTAAATTACCGTAGTCAGTAAATAACTAAACCTAAGTTCTTGGTAAACGCTTGACATGGGCAGATGTAACTTGGACCGATGGTCAGGCCATTAGAAAAGGTAAACATGTAAGTTAGGCTGAATGATCACGCCAGCCCGCCACGGCTATATCTAATTTGTGCCGTTTTTATTAAAACAAAATGCTTTAATGATTTAATTTTATTTTCCTTATATATAAGATAAAAAACATTTGGTCTTGATGCAGATGTATTTACAAGTGATTGCAAAAATGGGAAACTTGTTTTATAAACAGAGGCCTATTAATTTTATTTTCATCATATAAATTTAACATATTATTTAGAAAAGACCTTTTTTGCCGTGTTAGAATTTGGTTTATTCATAACTTGAACACTGTTTATTTTAATACTAATATGTACAAAGAAGGATGGCTAGCGTAAAAACTGGAATTGAAATGCGAATGAAAAGATTCGCATCCATTCATAGTACGAGCTATACTTGATGATCTTGAAGCTCAAAATTCAGGTGAAAATAAAGCTTCTTCATCGATGTATATGTCAACCAAATAATCGGAGTATTTTGCTCTTTGATCAATCGGCTGAATAGCAGCCAAGTCTTGGACGTAACAATCAGCTACTTCATTTGGGTTCAAATATTGAATTCCAAATGTGTATTTCTGTCTGACTTAAATGAAATCTACACCCAACAATAACGATATCAGACCAAATTTTCTTTACAGCCACATGAATTGTTTTATCAAAGTCTACAGTAACTTGTTTTTGTTTAAATTGCAAAAATCCTCTACTGCCTTTATGCACTGTTCATACGTTTCCGCATATTTATGTTTATGTAAGCAAAAAGCGAGCGGAACATAATGTCCATTTTTATATCTATGAATTGTAAAAAGTTGTTTGAAAAATTTGGTACAATAGGTAAACGTTCCATACATATAAATGTTGTCACAGTTGCACAGGAACGATAAAGTTTTTGCACAAGAAAATACTAATAAATTTTTTGTACTATCGTTTATGACTATAGAGTTCTCTCCTTGCGTTGTTTTTCAGTTGGTACAATCCAGGACTGCATGTACATCCATCGCACATTGAGGTAAAAGTGGATGTTTTTCTGCGGGTATCGTACACATTTCGTTTAACACATTGTAGGTCTGACACAGATATGTTTACCTCACTCATATTCTGAAGTACTTGTCGACAAAGTTTTGAGAACCTTTGTGAAATATCTTCTGTCGCTTTCCTTTTGCAAGCACTGTTAACAATTTTCTTAATGTCATTTCCTTTTGAGGGATGGTTATGTTCAGAATTATGCCTTACTATAAGTCTATCACTTCCTTCGCCAACGGTAAAAAAACGGTAAATATTGGCCCTACATGAAGTACTCTTGGAGGTACACCGCCATTTCCTTTCACCACACTTCAGCATATCTGATTTACAAAAAGTATACGTTTGAAAAACCAAAAAAACTTGACCACGCACACTAAGGATTTCTCGTAATTGACTCATCATATTTACATTTTGTGAACTAAATAACTCCTTGAACCCACAGGTTGAACTGAATACTGTCCGTATATATTTATACAAATGGAGGGGAGATTCTTTAAACTTATTAAATTAACAATCTATTCGTGTGAGTATTAATTAATAATTCCTATCCTACTTAATTACATAAATGCTTTTAATTTTAGTCCCTATAATCCTTCGACCCAACTTACATACTAAGAATGTTACCTGACTAATCTTCGAGGATTAAATAATGACAATTGGCCCCAATTACAATCGCCCGTATTAGTGCTACATGTTTGTCTGTTATGAAAACGGACCATTACTATTAAAATTTAATTGTGTTAATGCACAATGTGTTTGTCATATTGTACTTCGTTTGTAATTGACTCTTACTCGTATTAGAAGTAATTAACATATTGGCATTAATAAACAAAAACAAAACAGCATTATAAAACACTGAACATCTATTGTTGCCATATTAAAAATAAGATAGGACCTAGAAACAAACTTTGTGGTATTCCTATGCTTCAATGTACACATAAATACGTATATATATATATATATATATATATATATATACATATTTATAAATATATATTCAGTTACCACTCCATAATAAATACTAACGTATGAATACTTTTTGTACAGGAACGTTCACAGCCACCTCGCGAATACTACAATGACAAATTTATTCAGAAGTTGCAACTTCTTAACACTCTTGGATGGTATATCATTCTTTCTAAAAATTGATATAAATTTCTTAATTTTTAAAAAGTCTGAAAAAACTACTATTCGCAAAAGATGAATTGGTTAAATTGACTGGATAAAGCTATGTACACTCATAAATTAAATTCCTGTAGCGGATGTTTTAACAGAATGGTATTAGTGTAGCTAAACAACTTTATTACTGAATAGGAAGGTTATGAACAACTAATTATTAATAGTTATATAAAACCCGTATAACTGTGAGATGCGATAAGTAAATGCAGGAAATATTATGCCTGGATAAAAAAATTATAATAACGAGAGCAAAGAGTT
>JAVIWB010000618.1:0-16568 GCA_031893035.1 Dermolepida albohirtum
TCGTGTTCGGATTTTACAACCATGGAATGCTTTTTCGTGGAGCTGCATTTAAGGAGCATTCAAGACTAGGTTTCAGGACAGAGATCATGAAGAAGAAGCATTTAATATAAAATTACTTAAATTCAATGTACGAATAAATATTAATATATGTTATATATAAACATTTCATTATATATTGTTCTCTTTTATATAAATACAGTGTGTTTAATTCAATAAATTGAATTTATTTGAACATCGTTTCTATTTAAGATTTTTAAATGTATTAACAAATTTATAAATTAAAATGAAAATTACCTAATTTTTCATCATAATTTATATATTTTTGTAGGTTTATTACATGTATTTCAACATATTTTTTTACAGACAAATAAATGTTAAAACGCGTAGGTATTACTAGAGAGTTAAATATGAGTTCCGTCAGTTTCATATGTAAGTATAAACTCACAGAAACACCGCATAATTTTGTTAATTTAAAATGTTTGTGTTTTTGTAAATTTACAATTTTCAACTGAAAATGTTGAAGAAAAAAAAACAAAGAAATAAATTTAAAAAATCTCCTGAAACGTCGTTAATATGAACTAAATGTTTTTATTATTCCAATGGTTGAAAACGCAAATGCACTGTATTAGTGTGTAATACACCGTAATTGCAAAAATATTTTATTATTTAGTTTCAATTAGGATTTATTGCAAAATATTTTCAGTTATTGAGAATAATTCTTAAATTATTATAAAGCATTTTGTCTAATAATAATTATTAAACAAATAGTTTAATCCATGGATGTCCCATGGAGTAGTGATAATGCGGTAAATGCTGGGTTATAATTTCAAGATATATGTACAGATGTCGCAATATACATTAAAATGGATTATGTAATAACACACCGATTTATTTACTTTTTTATTCAAACTTTCAGGAATTTTATAAGTTGTAATTTGGTTCAGAACTTTGTCTATCTCTTTTTGAAACAGTATAAAAACTATATTTTTTTTAGTATTAAATATCTCCATTGTTTTGAAATAAAAAAATCAATATATAATATTTGTCATACTTATTGTATATACCTGCATATATACTTATTGTGTAGCCATCGTATGTGAAATAAATTACTTAAAGTTCAAGGGCATATTTGCGGAAATGCATAATGTTGACCGTTATATCACTTTTGGTCAGTTTTCAATCGATTGCGTTAGAAGTTCGCACTAGGTTATGTTGCACATATTCGTACGTGCTGCTAAGATTTTAGTGGGTCACATATAACAAGAAAAATAAATTGATTCATAATGAAAAATTGCATTATATGTAATGAACAAGGTAAATACAAGTGCCCCACGTGTTTAATTTATTAGTAAGTGTATTATAACGCACCTGTCCAACTGGCATTAATTTTTTAATTTAAATTTTCCAGTTGTTCTGTTACCTGTTGCAAGAAACACAGAGAAGATAAATGTGACGTGGTCAAGAAAGAAATCGTAATTCCACCACAAACTAGCCAAATTAAATATCCTACGGCAGATACAGTACCTCTGGAAAAACTAAAATTATTAGGTGAATATAATTGTGATGCAGTAGAATATATGCAGACAGATTAGTATAATGTACATAATTTTAGAGAGAGACAAAGCTCTAAAGCAAGTTTTAGAAAATCATCATTTGAGAGATCTGTTACAAACTATCGATAAAGCTGAAAATGCAGATGAAATAATGCAAAAAGCTATGTTAGAACCTTTGTTTGTGGAATTCGCTGATGCATGTCTCAAAGTAGTGGAACCAAAATCTGATGATGAGACATGAAGTTTGTACGTAAAATACTTTAGTAGGAATGAAGCGGATAGATATTCTCTTCGAATTGGACTCATCAAACTATTTATTGAATAATATTTAAACGTTTTATAACATTTTATAAATATTTAATTAAACAGAATATATTTGTATAAATTGTGTTTTTCTTTATTTTATTCAAACATTATTAATATACTGGAGTAACATTTATAACGTATAAATAAATATTTTTGTGAGACATTTATCAAATCCTTTACCTTAAAAGAGTATAAAGCAATGCATCAATATTTTATATGCTTTTCCAAGAAGTGTTTATTTTTTCGATCTTAAGGTAAGTTTCCAAACGCACGTTCTGTGTAATATTTGTCATTAATTATTTCCAAGAAATGTTAATTCCGAATTAACGCGAATTTCTCATTACGTATTAAGAGCAGTTATATTTGTTATTAAGAAACCGTATCTAATTTGTATGGCTTATAAATTTAGTACAATTGAATTCATATAAATGAAATGAAAAAATATATTTTTATTAATTTGGTTTCTATTAATATTGAAATAAACTTTAAAATATAGATATTGAGATCGTATCCTCGTTGTTATCCGTTGCTTAGTTAAAAATCATCTCATAAACTGAAAGAAAGTAAACGAATATTTCTACAAAAGATAAAATATCATGATTAAACCAAATGTTTTGAGATGTAGAAGACCCAAGTCAACCTTTTCTGCAAATTACATCTTAAAATATCTATCACAGATATGGTAACATCCTTAAATTATTTCTAAGAAGTTTTGAGGCAACACAAATTGAAATAATTTGAAAAATATTCATCATTTACAGTTTTTGAGCTTTAAAACTATATTGATAACAGATAAAGGAAAAATATATGCACTATATGATATTGATGACAAAAGCGGGTTTTCCAAACATCAAATTTAGAATTTATAATAAATATTTATAAAGTTAGTGGATTTATTTGAATAAACGTCGTAGATAAATTTAAGTCTTCTGTGTTTAACAGCGTATCTTCGTTTGAGTAAAATTCTTTTTCAACTCAAAGTTAATCTTTGATCAATCAAAAATCAATTACAAAATCGACATAACCTCTAAGCTAATTTGAACAAGTAACATACATCAAAATCACTGAAGTTATATAGAAGTGCCTAAGTATATTAATAAGTCTAAGAATTTATTATTGCTCGTAAAAATATATAACGACGATAAGTATACTGAATAAAATATTCGCTTTTATTATTTTTGGGAATAAATATCAATATTATCAACGACTGCATTGAACTATAGGTAGTGTACACCTAATAAAACGGAAGAAATCGAAGTTATGGCTAGAAGTGTAAGTACAAAAAATCCTTTAGAATGCAAAATGATTTATGTAAAAGAAAATAATTCTCGGGTACTTTAGTAATTACTATTCTCAAATAAACAATTTAGTACTATTAATAGTAACCAAAATTAGCTGCATTCTTGTAATTAACCAATTCTAAACATTTTATAATCATATTTAAAAAAAACAACAATGGATGTTTACAACAATTATTTATTATAAACATTGGAATATGTTAACATTATACTAGGAGATAATAAAACACTTGAACAAAAATATGTTACGATAAATGTTATATGGCAAAATATTGGCCTTTCAAAAATTTATATAATATACATGTTGTATTTTGAGCACAAAACATTTCCATTTATTGAACACTGGATAAGATTAATATTCACAATTTTGTTTTGTTTGATTACATGTCTGTTACAATGAATTACACATCGTTTAAATTAAAAATAGGCGTCTTAACAAAATCTTAATAGTCGACATACAATCGTACCCCCAAGAAACGTCCTAAACATTTTGTTTATAGTATAAAAGAAGCACGTCGATCACAGAAACGTAAAGAACTAAATAAAAGACGTTCTCTTGAAAGTATGTATGTATGCTTTTTTTTTTGGATTTTTATTACATAAATAACAATACTCGCAAGAATAATCGCTTAAAATCGTAAGAACACATGTAGACTAAGTCGATAAAATTATTGTGCTAGGAATAATAATAATATAACAATGAAATCTTTGCACAATTAGAAAATCAAAGTAATTAAATATCTATGTTTATATAAAAAAATACTTTGTACTTACAAGGGAATATGATTAGTTAATTTTCTCATGAATCTTCGATAAATTACGCAGAACTTAACAACATAATTCAATTGAATAATACTTATACAATTATTTCAAATTACAAGTCAAAATATAAAATAATATTTTACAAACGTAATTTTACTTTTTAACAACAAATAAAACCAAGGTAATTTAACATGTATTTAAATTTAAAATAATGCAAAAGAAAAAATAGATAATTAAGTAGATTACATAATAAAGAAAACCTGACACAATAATTCCAAACAATCTAAACAATTAAATTCGTTTTCTTTAGCTTAATTAACACCCATATCTTTACCTGAGCTGAAACTAAGACGAAATATGCATAGATAACCTAAAAAGTGAAGTTCTATTGTGAAAAAAATGGAGCAGGTTTTGTGAAATTTAGATTTTTGAAACCTTGGCTATCTATTCTATTCTACTTTCCTAATTGTAGCTTAATATTGTTGAAATAATTGTATACATCCTGAAATAAAATAAAACAATGCCGGGAATGTTACTATAGATGTTCTTTCATCGAAAATATTATAATCAATCAAAAACACATTCAAATTTTGGTAAGTTATGTATAATATAAGGAAAGTGACTTGACCAAACGCTTTAAAATTATCTCTACGTATGATGTGATGATTTAAAGTTTTCTAAATATGATTAAAACGAAGTTAACAATTATTCATCGTTTACAAATTGATTACTTTACGACCTCAACTTAATTCAAATATGTACAATTAATAATAATAAGATAGTTATTCTCTTAGTGTTAAATACAAAACATATACTTAGTAGCAAATATGGACATTTCAGTGCGATTAGAGATGTAGACAATACGATTCAATAAGCATAATTTGTATTTAAGATTAATCAGTTATATTCGGTTTATAATTTTTCTGAACAAAACTAGGCTTAATGAAGATTACTTATTATAGCCGTTGCATATTACTAAGCTAACTCAATTATTGGAACAAATAATAGTTTTTCATGGATACAAATTGAATTAGTGAATACATTTTTTAAACCCAGTAGAGAATATTTTAATGTAAATAATAAAAGAAGCATTGACAGTTTAAATGCAATAATAAATTAAAATTTAAGTTTTAAAATATGTGTATTTTAATTTAGAATGACAAAGACTTCCTTTTACTCTTTTATATATTATTAATCATATTGTTCAGAAAGACAGACTTTTATATTCATATAATAAAGAAATGGTATATAT
Source organism: Dermolepida albohirtum (assembly GCA_031893035.1). Lineage (NCBI taxonomy): Eukaryota > Metazoa > Arthropoda > Insecta > Coleoptera > Scarabaeidae > Dermolepida > Dermolepida albohirtum. The sequence continues at coordinate 5,172 of JAVIWB010000618.1, forward strand.
TTTAGCGGAAAGAACAGATGCTTGCAGAAATATTTAATGTCATTAGTTTCTATAATTAAATCATCTTTTGGTGCGAAATGTACTTTTTCATGTATACAAAAAAATTACCTGCCAAGCGAGAAATAGTTATATCAAATGTCAATATTTAATTTAAAAATGCAAAAATATATATTCCGGTATTTTGAAGAATTAACAAAATATTAGCTGAAGTAATATTATTAATATTTGTATAGGTACGTTATTCCAATATATTTAAATTACTCATTTTTTTTAAAGAGACATTAAAAAAAAATCAAAAGTATTTTTAGGTTAGAATTTACTGAATTTTAATATTTTTAAAATTAATCATTTTTGTCTCTATAATTGTGTCAATTAGTATTGCATTGATTCCCAATATTAATAAAAATTTGTGGTTTATATATTTTGTAAACCATACTCTAAAGTTTGTAAAAATTTCAATTTGATGGCTGCACAAGAAAAATAACTAGTTTATTATTCCCCTGTCAGTAAAACATGGATTCATTTTTCATATTTACACTTATAAATATTGTTTCGTATAAAATATTAAATGATTCATAGGAAATATTTCGACCAGGTGTAAATACATACGTACATACATCGCCATGTGTATAAAATACTGAAATACTATTGCTCCATTTTATTCTTTTAAAAAACACATAACAAAATGTAATTTGCCTATTTTTTGGTTAATTTATCTAATCCATTTACAAATTTTGCAAGAGTAGGAAGCAAAAAAAGTACAGTAGCAACATTTTAACCTTTAGAGAATAAGATATAGTATGTATAAAAATATATATAACATAATTATTTAAAATTTGCAGACCAAATATTAAATTTCTCTAAAAACATTTATTCTGAAGCTGCAATTTAAAAAACAATATAGACTTGTGAAATCAGAATTTGGAATCGCATAAAATAGTGTACCCATATTTAATATATTTAATTTAGACAATCTTTGGTCCAATTTATATTGATTTATATCAACACAATTCTTTTCAATATCGAACGGAAAAAAATATTCATTTTCACAATATTAGTACGTATGTTTGACATATTGATTTATTTAATAGAAATATGCCAAAATATTTGTAAAAGATTTTGTGTTATTTAAAATAATCAGTGTTTGATCTACAGTCTAAAACAGCAAGAATTTTGTTTAAATAATCCTAAAATTATATAGTTGTAGCTTGATTTTATTTTATTAAAAAAGCAAATTTTAAACCTCGGAAAGTATTTTATAATATACTATTCTAGTAAAACATTATTAATTAATTACTCAAATAATGAAATAAATAATTTTCAGTCTTTCTTTAAAGAAGATTGAAGATGTTCATAATTTCTGAAGAAAAAGGAAAAGATGTTTGCAAATCGATTGAACTGTTATATTTTGAAAAGTAAGAATATATAATATATATATATTAGACGTAAAGTAATTGACTAAATAGCTATATAATAGATGTAGTAAAAAAATATATTAATACTGCTCTGATTGAAAAATCAAAAATGTTTTCTTAACGATGAGATACAAAAATATTACTTTCCTCTTAGTTCATTATGATTTAAAAAATGTGTCATATTTGTCATATTTTTTCACGTGAAAAAGTGTATAACAAATTGTAAAGTAAACCTTACATAATTTATAACATCGATGTAACACAGTTATTTAAAATAGTTATCGTACTAGCCCGATACAAATACAATTCATACATATACACATGATCGAAAAATTTTATTTGAATCATTCGTACTTACTTATCTAGTTAAATCTAATTATGTATTTAGCATCATGACTTTCTTTCGTAATATGATTTCTCATATTATCGAAATTATAATAATAAACTCATTCATCTATTCATTCACAAATTACATACATGGAAATATATAATGTTATTGTTATATAGTTTTCTGCACGTGTACTGTCAATAGGATCTACAGATCTCTTAAAAAAGAAAAAACATTACAGAAATATTAAATACAAGATTATAATACGTTATTTTCCTAAATATTAATATTATTAATGTATAATGGAGGAGGACTAAATTTGTTCATAATACCTGAACGGTTATAGTACGTTGAAAATTGCTAGAAATAACGATCGATAGTTTACTTTTTCTTTTTAAATTTCAACACTTTTCTGAGCTAAACCTTTTTTGTTTTATAACGTACAAAACTAATCTCATAAGAAGCGTACAGTTCTCATTTATCGATACAAATTTTCGTTATGTTACTGTATCGTTATCACAAAGAAGTCTAAGTGGAAGAAACAGTTGAATTTCGGATTGTCAAAATTTGACAAGTTGTAATTTGTTTCGCCATAACCTCAATAGTATTCAAAAGAAAAAAAAAACACTCACTTGTTTTCCACCAAGATTTCCACGAAGCAATGTCATTTAAATTCCCTTTTAAAATTAACAATTTTACTATTACATCTGTTTATATATCTCAAATATTTGCTCATTACTATTTTTGTATTTTCGATTGCACAGTTTCGTTTTTGAACTTTGAGCAAGTGACCTATTACTTTGTACTACACATACCTACATATGTACGTCTATTTACAGTACGATTGATTCTAGCAATTGTAACGTAAAGGGGTTCTTCAAAAATCTATTTTGTATGATATTTTTCTGCCTCGTTCTTACTTATTATGAAGCTATCTAAACGTGAAAAAGTAGATATCTCATATACATATAAGGTGATGCGAATTGATTGAGAAAATGCTCTGATTCAGTCTGTTTTGTGTTGCATTCGGTCCTACATATCAGTCCATTGTTTATTGTTGGTCACTGGAAAGAGAAAACACAAAAATGGGTTAATTTATACTCCCTTTCTATAAGCTATTAGATACACATCAAAATCAAACGAGTATTGACATGACATCTTCATTTTCACCTTTTTCTGTGCTAATATAAAAACGAGACGAAAGGATTTACATTGGTGTGATAAGTAAAGATCTACATCCATGTATTCGTATCCAGAGAAGGATGGGGAGTATTATACACTATGCTATAGGCAAGGATAGAGTGTGGATTTGACACAGTTTCAGTGCGACAGACAGTAGCAGTAGTCGAGCCCTGAAGATATCCTATACGAGTGGCTACGAAACGTCGGCAGTTATACCAGTGACGCGGTTCCAGCCCGGAAGCCCAGAAAAAGATAGTCCAAATATTTGTAAATTTTTTTTTATGTCTCAAACAAAATGACATTACTATCTTAACATTAAAATTGTTGCTTACCCGCTGCCAGGGTAGTAGTACGGAGGGGGTCTCTCATATTCTGTAGGAGCTCTTTGATACTGCGGTGGCCCTCCGTTCGGAAAATCCTCCCATTGTTGCCTATAAGAAAAGCAAAATGCAAGCAACGATACTAAAACACACAACAATGAAAATAGCGGTTTCACACACTATTCTGTACATTTTCCCTAATCGAATTTGGCTTCTATTATCACAGAACTGATACTAACAAGTGAGGAGAATATTTATGAATACATACTTGGTTATCAAGGATTAATTGATATTGATACATGTATTTTTAAACCTAGGAATTAAGTTATTTATTGCATGAATCAAACAAACATAACAAATAGAGTATCTTCTATAGCATATTTACATATTAAATTATGGAATATAATTTGTTTTTATTTAAATATAGTATATTTTACTAATTTTCGGATATAAACCTTCGAAATAAAAATTAAGCTACAAGCGAGAAAGACGTAACAAAAAGCAAATATTTTAAAAGTACGTAGTTCCTATATTTCTGTCGTATCTGAAACAGGAATGAATAAGAAAAATTATAATTGAAAAAAAGATAAAATTAAATGAAAAGATTTAGGATGTCATATGCGTATTTGGGTGAATAAGTTGTTATTTTCAGCAAGAAGGAGAAAATAGTATTGAACTTGAGAGTAGCAAACACTTTACAAGATGTAAAGAACTTCAAGGTAGCACTGATATTGTTACTGTGGTTTCTATTTTGTCTTCTGGAAAATGTTTACTTTGCCTCAAATACAACACTGTTTTTATTTGTTTCTGAAGCACAGATACTTTTTTATTTATACAAGTGATATAAAGAAGGAAAAGAAAGGTAATTATAACCAAAATTGGAGACAAAATATACATATGCATTAATAAGGCCTATTACGGATAAAATATGTTGACTTCATCATTTTAACGGACTTAAAATACTGCAAAACGATCTGCTTCTGGGCTTCCGGGTTGGAACCGTGTCACTGTCGCACTGAAACTTCAGTTTTACTGCGACAGACAGTAGCAGTAGTTTAGACCTGAAGATGTCCCATATGAGTGGGTACGAAACGTCGGCAGTTATACCAGTGACACAGTTCCAACCCGGAAGCTCAGAAGCAGATAGTATAGACCACGACCGCGGAAGTCTACGTACCAGATTTACCGCAAAACGAGTACAAATATAAGAATGTGATGTATATATATGTAGATATGACCATATTTATAGTTCCTTTTCTGTATAAACCAGGCAGTCTTCATCCAATAATATCAGCATTGGTTATAAAATGAGAATTTGTCTTTTCTTATGTTTCTTCGTAAATGCGAAAGGTGAACCAAATTTGGCAGATGGAAAATATGCGTCCTAATTTTCACCTTGCTAAGCAACCAACTCATGCCTCATTTTGAACGCGTTAACAGTTATGGACGGTTCTGTTTTATTCGCTATTGTTGTGTTTGAATTTTATAGTTTTATTTGAATTTAGCGCGTTAAAATTTTGTTTAAGAATGTACACAACAAAATCCATAGTACCGCTTGAAATTACACGTTTGCTTCGTGCGTACACACATAAATCTAACTCGAGCTTTCTTGTATTTCAATAAGAACAATAAGATAGATAAGGAAACGAACTTTATTTTCCAATGTATAAAGTCTCTGCTTTATATTTATTCCAACGTTTGGGCAATTTGCGAATACCACTAGAAAAAAGTCTTCTGATTACATGTGTAACTAAATTCGTATTGTATTCAGCACATCCTCCTACTTGAATTTCTTATTTCCCAGTCGTCATGATGGTAAAGTATATGAATATATTGAAAGCAAAAGCTCCGCGTCTAAAAAAGAAACGTTCGCATGTTTAAGTAACTCCAGTTCATTTGAAGAATGTTCATGACGAATACATCTATGAATAGCATGCACTTCACTGTAGTCTGGATTTTTGCTTATGTAGCACATTATTTAACTTTCTATTAGGAAATATACCAGATTCATTTGTTAGTATTCGGAGATGCTGACTTATGCTGCTAAAGATGTCCAAAGACCCAGATAATGACAAACTGATATTTTACAACTCACCTATTGGGTTCGTTAACGGATGTAATCCTTGTGCAAAATAGTTAAATCACCAGGAACTCGAAGAACTTCAAATTACTGTTGAAATTATCAAATCGCATTATAATCACCAGGATTCACAATAACATATTTGAGTTGACTAAAATACACTCAGCGGCAAAATTAACGCATAATCAGTAAATCTTAAATAATTTATTAACAAATCAAAAAATATTACTGACAAACTTATGACTTATCAAAACAAAGGTACATAAACACTCAAAGAATGAAATTTGATTAAATTCATTTGTTTTTCCTTATTTTACCGTTAATTGTTTTTCTGCACTGAATTTTGAATTTGCATAATTTATTAAAATGACAACAATGAAACAAAATGGTGATCAGTATTGAAACAAAATGGTGATCAGTATCTAGTATGGCCACCTCGTGCTCGTATACAAGCTTGAATTCGACGTGGCATACTTTCAATCAAATTCTGAAGGACGTTTTGGTTAACATTTCCCCATTCCTCTTCCAGCGCCTCCATAAGTTCATTTACTGTGTTTATTCGTGGTCTTATATGCTGGAGCTTCTGTTTCATATCATCCCATAGATGCTCGATGGGATTCAAGTCCGGACTGCGTGCAGGCCAGTTCAGACACTGGATACCAACCTCGTTTAGAAAATTATTGACGATATTAGCTATGTGAGGTCGCGCGTTATCCTGCATTAATAGGAAATTTTCGCCGACTCCTGCAGCAAATGGCACTACATGGTCTTGAAGAATATCTTCAATGTACCTGTGAGCATTTAAAGTAGGCCTACCTACAATGACTAGATCTGTAGAGCCATTCAAAGAAATGCCTCCCCATATCATAACAGAACCTCCACCGAATCGATCTCTCTCTACAATCGCGCATTCCGCAAAACGTTCACCTGGTCGCCTCCAGACTCTCTGACGGCCATCTGCACCTCGTATGCAAAACCGGGATTCATCGGTAAAAAGTACTCTTCGCCAATCATCAATTCCCCAATTTGCATGTTCACGACAAAAATTTAGTCGAGCTGTCCGATGACGTGGTAACAGAATAGGGCATCTAGCAGGGCGTCGAGCGTGCAGATCAACTTCTGCTAATCTTCTTCGAACTGTCCTTTCGCTAACTTGTACACCACGGGTTATTTCTAATACACCCTGAAGCCTTGTAGCAGTCAAAGTGCGATCACGTAGGGAACTTAAAGTTAAAAATCGGTCATCTCTCGCCGAAGTCGCTCGTTTCCTTCCTTGCCCCGGTCTCCTTCTTACATCACCAGTTTCCCGAAGTCGTCTAGCAAGTCGGGAGACAGTCGATTGGTTAACTCCAAGAAGATTTGCGACATATTGTTGAGTCCTTCCTTCTTGAAGCAATGTCGTTGCTCGTATAGCATTATCCCGATTTAAAATACCCATAACAAAGAAAATGCTTTAAATGACAATAAAGACAACAGAAAGTCACACAAAATAACAACTTTTAACGAATACAATTGATCTGTGATAATTACACTTTTTCTGACAACAGAACTAAACTGACTTAATAAACATTGAAGTGCGCCAACTATGATTTTATTTTTAAGCATTAAATGCTTTATTTCATTGTTAGATGCAAACAAAACAAATTGGTAGCTTTTTTCGGAAGAAAATTTAAATTTTATAAATTATGCGTTAATTTTGCCGCTGAGTGTATGTACACCATTTGGCTAGAATTGAACGCTAGGGAATTCCCGGACAAGCTTTGCACAATTTTTCTATACAGCTGCATCTGTGACAAGCAATGGCTCGTAGGCATTTGGCAGGCAATAGGATATGGTGCTGTTTGTCTGCTTTCTTGACACATCAAAACCTTTCCACTTTGTTCTTTTCTATGTCTATAGTTTCGTCAACAGTAACTTATATGTTTTCATTTACAAGTTCTGGTCGTATATGATTTTGAAGTACCTCTCGTAAATATTTCCCTTTGTAATGTACGTCCACTGAACAATTTCAAACTTTTTATATATTTTTTGTCAAAATAAACTGCTCTTTGTCGAATACGTAAAAAGGTATGTGTACATAAAAAGATATAAGGTCGACAAAAAATATTTGATTGGGAACCGGTCGTGTTTTGTTATCTATGTGTCATTGAGTATGCTTTTTTACATTTCTCCATGGCCAAATATGTAAATATTGGCATGATAAGCAATGTACTCCATCTACTTCATATTTTTAAATCTGGGTAGTTTTTTAGATATTTTTGTAAATATCCTATAAAAGGCAACCCTTTTCGTTTTAATATCATGCATAAACTAATTATTATTTCGTGTAAAAATTCTCGTACTAGTCATCATTCGATGATATTCTGGGAATTATTAACTTTTGTTGGCCATATAGAAAGGTAATTGTAAAATCCGCCAATTGAAATGTTATTCGATAAAAAAAAGAATTTTGCTGAAGATGTTACGTAAATAATGGAAAATTTACAATTATTCAGCGTTCAAATTTAGTGCGAAGCAAATAATATAAACATACAATAAATATACACATTTTTATAATAGCAATATGCAATATACTTTCCATAGCATCACAAAATATTCGCAAATTATGTATTACAGTAAAACCTATGTTAACGGCCACCTGACTAAAGCGGCCACCCGAATCGACTATAAGGAAATTCCCATACACAAATACCCGTTAATTACGGCCACCTTTGTAAAACGGCCGCGGCCAAATAACCCAAACTTTTACGGCCTATTTTCATAGAAATTTACCTGCCAATGTCGGCCGGACTATTTATGACATGTATATCTTTATTGACGGAAATACCTAATACAAATTGTCAGGGTTTCCCGGGGTTTCCTATTACCTGGTAGTAATTCACCCTTTTCGATTTAAACTTTATTATTCTAGAGGAAACAATTCAGTTTAAAGTTGTCTCCGTATTCGAAAGGTTCTTAATTAAGTATGTCGCAAAAAAGAAAACGTTTGTCGCTAAAAGACAAAATAAATATAATCGCGGAAAGTGAAAAGTATGCGTTAAGTTCGCGAAAGTTGGCCGAAAAATATGGGGTTGGAAAAACACAAATTAACGATATTATGAAAAATAAAGGTGAATTAAAAAAGATGGTCGAGGAAGGTGTTAACATGGAGCTAAAACGAAAATTTCCGAAGTCGGAAGGATTGGCAGTGGATCAAGTCGTCTACAATTGGTTTTGCAAAGCCAGAAATAAAGCAATTCCAATATCTGGGCCGCTACTTAAACAAAAAGCACTGGAGACAGCAAGCAGTTTAAAGATGGAAAATTTCGCAGCATCTAATGGATGGTTGGAAAGTTTCTCTCGACGACACAGTATAACTTTTAAATCAATTTGTGGTGATTCCGCAGAGGTTAATTTGGACGATATAAAAGACTGGAAAACCAAGTTACCGTTGATTTTAATAAATTATTCTCCTCGAGATGCGTTTAATGCCGACGAAACAGGTCTTTATTACCACGCTATGCCAAATAAGACATTTGCATTAAAAAGTGAGAATTGTGCAGGGAAGAAGGCAGCAAAACAACGTTTGACTGTTTTACTATGTGCAAATATGGAAGGTGAGAAGGAAGATCTATTAATAATTGGAAAAAGTAAAAATCCTCGCTGTTTTAAGGGTAGTCATGTGGACAAGTTACCCTTAGAATGGGTTTCTAACAAAAAGGCATGGATGACAACGGAAATTATGACAAGATGGCTGCATAAATTTGACAATAAAATGAAAAAACAAAATAGAAAAGTGCTTCTTTTCTTGGATAATGCCACTTCACATTCTAAAGTTCCATTAGAAAATGTTAAACTAGTCTTCCTGCCGCCAAACACCACTTCGTATTGTCAGCCCTTGGATCAAGGAATAATTCAGAATTTCAAATTAATTTACCGAAATTTTTTGATTAAAAAGCTTCTAACGTTTATTGACAATGAATGCGATTTTGAAATTTTTGAAAAAAACATAAATTTAGCCAATGCACTTGTATGGATTACAGCTGCTTGGAAAAAGCTATCTCCTGCTACAGTTAAAAAATGTTTTCTAAGGCCGGATTCTCTGGTGTTATCCAGGAGGACACAATGTTTGATGAAGAAGACGAAATACCCCTTGCCCAGCTATATCCTGCAGTTCGTAACGAATTTTTGATGGATTTAGATGAATATGCTTCTATTGATCGTCATGTGCCTACAGAGAGCCCTAACTTCAGCATTCCAGAAATTGTTGAAGATTTGTGCAATAATGATGAAGAACATAACTCTGATAATAGTGACCTGGACGAATGTGAAACTCCAAAATCTAGTTTATCTAGTATGAGTGAAGTGTGTGCAAAATTAAGAGACATACAAAATTATTTATTGTGCAATAACAATGGTGACATTTATATGGATGTTTCTAAAATTTTACTTACATGTGAAGCTGCAGTTTTTAAATCGAAGCTAAAAAATGTGAAGCAAACAAATATTGAAACATACTTTAAAAAATCCTAATAAATTGAGTTTTTTCGTATGAATATATTGTAATAATATGTACATATAAATAATTTATTAGATGTCATATTATCTATAATATGTAAATTCATTAAAATTTTAGTTTTTACACATATTTGTATTTATATACTATTTACTTTAATTAATAAAATAAAGAAAGCAAATCCTAAAATTAATTATGTATTTTATTTGTGAGACGAAAAACCTGTCAATTACGGACACCTTTATATAACGGCCAATATATTTTGCTTTTTGGGTGGCCGTTATTGACAGGTTTTACTGTATTTCGAAATTTTACGAAAATTATATTTTGTTATTAAATATTGTATTGAGGGAAAATGCCGAGGTCTAGTAACTATACACGATTTCACAATAAAAAAAAACAACAAAAAAAGGTGGTGTGCTAACGTCATACTGTCCGTTACTACCTTCAACTCAACGCTGTTTTTGTACGTATTCCCCTTTTTTTAACTAACTAGGCATTTTACGAAAGCTATCGAGACTGTAGTGTAACGCGGCGTTGTATTATTAAAGACGTTTGCATTTACTAAAATAAAAAGAATTTAGTGTGTTTTTAAATTCATTTTGAGTGTTTGAAAATAGTGTTATAAAACGAGGCGTCGGTGTTTTGTGCTTGTTTAAACAAGATTTGGTGGAAATAGAAATGCAAAAGGTAAGATTTTTGAATTAGTTTCAACTGAAACATGATAAATTTAAAATTTAATAATTAACGTTCGAGTTCTTGGTTGTTTTTTTTCTAATTATTTCTACGTAGTGTCACTTAAATACATTATCAATTGATTCAAATCTAATTTTAAATTCATTTAAAATATCCATAAAAACTGGAAATATTAAGCAACATATATAAAATATGAGATAAAGACGAAAACTGTAATGTCTAAACTTGAATATATTTTCACGTCGACGGTATGTTTTTTTTAATAGTTTTACAAACTATGAAGCATTTATATTATACTTCCACGTAGTTTTTGAAAATATGAAAACACGTCGAAGGTAATTACTGAAATTTTTAAACTTACTATATAAAATACGAGATAAAGACGGGAACTGTAATGTTAAAACTTGAATATATTTTCACATCGATGGTTCTTTTTTAAACAGTTTTACAAACTAGAAATTTACATTGTACTTCCATGTAGTTTTCGAAAACCTGAATACACGCCTAAGGTAATTACTGAAGTTCTTAAATTTAATATTATTGACAATATTTTATTTAAACGCTTTTATATATGTATTTCAATATTAACCGTTATTTTGCAAATAAAATTATAATTCGACAGGTAAAAATTATGTATTTTAACGGATAATGCAGTTATTTAAATCGAAATATATAAATTTTTATTCTCTTTTAAAGACCATATCGTATTAGAGTTTTCAATAAATTGCCGATAACTGTTATATAAAATTCTACATATATATATCGCCAGAGATCTGAATCGACATTACTAAATGATTTCTACGATTAATAAAGGTAAGCCCATCACGTGCAAATAAAGTTTTATTCTGTTTATTCTACATAAATCTTTGAATAAACATATT